>VYZT01064695.1:1560-15078 GCA_013400735.1 Pomatostomus ruficeps
CCACGTGGAAATGAATACAGTTATGATTCATATACATAGTGGGTGCTTTAAAAGTCTCTCAAAGCTGAAGACAAAGGTTGAACAGAAAGAGATATTTCAGTACAAAGAACAGATAGGAATTACCTCTGTTGCTGCATGGTCTTTCCAGCAAACAAGTCCTTCAGTTCGTTGGGCATGCTTCACACAAATGTCTACTCCACCTACTCTGTATATTACAAGCAGTGCCATGTCTGCCAATCTGGTATGTATGGAAGTTCTTTCTTAACTGGCCACCTGGAGGATAAGTTAGTTTTTAGTACTTGAGAAGATATTAAACATCTATAAGGCCTATAATAATAACTGCGCCTTGCCAAATATAACTCCTGTAATTGTAGTCATCTAGTAAGCATTTAGATGATGGCATTCTTTGCCTCTTTCTGCAGCTTATAAACAATGAGGAAAGAAAAAAATATCTCTTACACCATGAGGTGATCAGTAGAAATCCTGTAGAAATCCTGGGACTGATACAATTTGGTTTAATAATCAGAACAAATGCTGATCAGGAATCCTTCAAACCTTCCTTGCCAGAAGAAATGTTGAAATTGGTCAAATAAGGCTTTCTTAAATGCGTCAAACTGATGATTACTGAAGGTGGCTGTGGTTATAAAAAACAATATCAAGAGGAATGAAGACATTGGTAATGGCTGAGTATGTATGTGGTATGTAAAACACTTCGCCACTATAAAGAATAATATTGGATTAAAACACTGATAAAAGAAGGAGGAAGTTAAAGAAGTTAGGGAAATTCCATGTCCATTAGAATTAAAGACAAAAGGATAGAATTACTTGAACTTGACACAGAAAAAGTAATTTAGCCAATAGTTATTAATTTGGTAAAACTATGGAGCATATTAATTGGTGACAGCCAGGAACAGAATAATTTATACAAGGTGTTAATTCAGTATCTTTCGCATTGAACTTGGAGTGAAGTTGAATTTGGAATAAGTTCATATTCCAGTGAAAATTGCATCATTTTTATTCAAAAAATGATCTTATACAGTCTGCAAATTGCATTTTTGTGAACTTCCAAAATGTCAAGCTAACAGCAACCACAGGTAAGATCAAGGAAAGTCTGTTCCATCAAAAACGCATTGCAATGTTATAACACAATCAATGCAAAAAAATCTTGGCTTCTGAGAGACTTTGGTAGCTGATATATCAGAAAAAGTATCAGAGAAGAGGAAACGGGTGTTTTTAAGTGTAATTAGTCCTTATTGAAGAAAATATAAAAATTCTTAGCACTATCTAGCATTTATCAGTATAATTCATTGGAGGTGTAAATGAGATGTGAACTGATCAGTTACATAGGCTGGCTGTGTGACTTCCTAAGGTACGTTTGTTTCAGCAGCATCACTTTATCACAGCTAAATTCTGTGTCAGATATCTAGATACCCAGCTGCCAGGTGCACTGTTAGGGTAGGAGATTTTATCCTGGAAAGCAGCAACACTGGAAAGCATATTGAAACTTTGATGCCTGTACAAGAAACTAAATGCAATTCACAGATGCCTTACAGGAAACCTGTAGGTGGGAGTAGGGAAGTAATTTAGTACAGAAATTACAGAACCTCTCACTGCAATAATCTTAACCAGATTTGGTGTAAACCCTTCCTTTTAATAAGGAAGCTGACAACTTTGAAAATTTACTGAGCAATCTGTAATAGTGATTCAGTGAGTGACTAAGGAAGCTCAATTTATTTTGCTTGTTCAAAAGATGTTGTTAAATAGGCGGGGCAGAAAACTTTCTGGTAAGATCAGAGTGTGTGAGAGCATGGTACATCATAAAAGATACAATCTGTCCAGGCTTATAGCACATGGAAAAGTTGCTTGAACTCCAGACTTGTGAAAACAAGACTTTTGAACTATCTATTGCTTTCTAAATTTCTGTTGGAAACTCAAAGTCAACTATGAATTTTTGGCTGGAACTAATCAGAAGGCAAATTCTTCAAGTCCATGTAAGTATCAAAGGAAGATCCTTCTGACAGACAGTGACTCTGTAGTTCAGAAAAGAAAAAGTATCCTTTGATTAAAAAAGGATGAATATTTTTTTTCTTTTGGCCTAGTTTTTAAAATACACTACCAACCCTCTACCTTTTAAAAAGTCCCCTTTCACATGTCTTGAGAAATGGAAGAAAATTTTAGTGAACAGTTGGGGTATAACAAATCAATTTGTACTCTAACAGTATATTATCTTTATATTAAATTCATAACTTTAATTTCTATATACAAAGCTCAATATTACTGGAGTTAAAGAGAAGTAGTTACTAGAGCTTGTCTTCTGATCCTTCAGGACATGCCATTAGTAGATGAAAAAAGCACATTTGCTTACCAACTGGGTCTTGTTACCTTTCCTGTAATGATGAAATTGTCCCACCCCACCTGTATCGTTACTTCACTGAGTTTTGGTAAGATAAATTTACTTCCATTTTTAAAAATGTCTTCATTTTCCCTGGGGTGGAATTAAAATGCTATAGCAAAAGAATTGCAAAAGCATACAGGAAGAATATGAAGTCACTCATTTTACAATTTGTAAAGGAGCCCTAGGATCTTGGATTTGCAGTCAGATGCCTGGAAATATAAGTAATCATAATCCACAGGGGGGAAACAGGAGAAAGCGGTCTTTTGTGGATGTCACAAAGGAAAATCTTGTAAGAAATTCTTTCATTATTTTTCCGCTCTTGGGATCTGAACGCTAAGTCAAGAATTAATGGTTTGAATTCACTTATTTATGTCAGCAGCTGCTCATTTAAGAATCACTTTCACAAGCAATAAAAGAGTAGTGAATACATATTCTCAGAACAACAAATTAGCCTATACCAGAATTTTTATTTATTGGAGGCCTTTGTTTTTCACTATAGAAATATTTTACTCATGCAGTTGATTTTTTTCAATACAGAGAAGATGCACTTCTTTGTAAAAACATGTGATGTCATTTAAAAGTACATATATGTGATGAATGGACCATGTCTCTGTATACAAAATATCCATGTTTTTCCAGACAAAATCTGAACTGACATTACCACTGATTTTCTTTCCACAATAAGGCATCCTGCTTCTTATAGCACAACAATTGTGAGTGATGGTGAGTCAAAGTCTTTGGTAAGGTACAGCAGCATAAATTCTGGATTACTTCAGTTACAAGTCAGAATTACTGAGACCAGTGTTCAGTTTATTATACTTTTGTTTCTGAGAACTTCCTGTATCTCATGAGCTTTTGAAAACCTGCTTGAATTGTTTTCTTAAGAAAATGTTGCTGTACAAATATAAGAGTCTATGAAGGCATATTAGCTGTGTCCTTGTGAGGGACTGCAAAACAAAACCTCATAAATTCTTCCTGAAAATGGTATGCTGTTGGAATCAACTGTCTGATACTACAGAACATTTTCTGTAGTGACTTTAAACTGTGACATATTTCTGTTTTGGTAGAAAAATCTCAAATTTTCTGTTTAACTATTTTTCGTTCTATATTATAGTGAAGTCTATTTATTAAGAGCTTGTTATCATATTTATCATACTATATCTTCTGTGGGAAATAAATACATCTGTGATCCTTTCTTGCTTCTTCTAAAACATATGGTTTTAGATAAGCTGAAAAGGAAGAAAATACATATTGAAAAAAAATAAAATATTGAACATAGAAAAACTCATTAGTAATCTTTTAAAGTGAGATAACAGAATGGTTTTCCTCTGTAGGAAATACCATAAAAGAATCTGTAAAAAATTATCCGCTGAGAGTGCAATCACATGATTCCCATGGGGAAGGAAAAGGCCTGGTTGTTTAAGGTCACAGTTCAAGGGACAGAGCAGTTGCTTTCTGCATACCGTCAAATCTGAGAGCTTGAATTGCACTTGTAAGACACTCTAAACATATACCACAATGGTAAGGTGTGGCTGCATGGTTGGGCCACAAGGCTAAGGAAGAACACCAAGCACTTTGTATGTCAAATTATTAAAAATATATTAAATTTTTTTCCCTGAATTTCAGCTGAAATATGTAGTAAGGAGTAACATTTGTTCAACTGGCTGTGACAGCACTCTCAGAGACATTTATCTCCACTTTTCCAAATGGAGCATGTTAAGAAAATAGTTTAAAGTGTCAGCATTACAAAAATTTGAAGAGCTCCTCTTTTTAAATAGTAGTAGTCTGTAAAAGAATAGGGGGAAAAAATGGAAGCTATTTCATATCATTTCCTCCATATGAATTTTAGATGATACTGAAGCTTCATTTAACTATATACTATAAAATTTAAGCTGAAGACAATGTGGTGTTATCATCAGTTGTTCAGAACTTCTACTTCAATAACAAAGTAAAATCATGACAGTATGTTCCCTATGAAATTTGGCAAACAAGAATTAGTATTTCCACTGAAAATACACCAACAGATCTTGTTCAGCAGATCCATGGCTGGTGGGCCAGAGTTCACTGCTATGGAGGTCTCTGGCACACATTTTTCTGGACCGAAGGCCCATTATGATTATTTCTGGAACTCTGCAAAGGCAAAGGCCTGGGGGGACCTCTGTTCCCTGTATCACCTTTCTTCTAGTCTCACAGCACTTATTATCTCAGAGCATTGATAACTCTGAAAGATAAAGTTAGTTTCATGCTTTTTCTCTTAACCTGATACCTGATAATCCAAAAGAAAAGCTTATTTGTTTGATTAAAGTTCCTTTCTTGGTAATGTAAAATATTTATGAAGGCCTCTCAGAGGAAAGGAAACTCTGAGTAACCAGTGAAGTGAGATGGTCCATGCAGGAATAGTTTTGAGTCCAGCCAACAACTCTCAGGCACTAAATGCCTGTCTCCACAGATTCAAATCTGCTGAGAGTGGTGTTCTTTGTAAAGATGCACTCTCACCTTGCTTCCATTTCCTTTGAGTGGCTGTAAGCGATTAAGGAAGAGAGGAACGAAAAAACCCCACAACTACAACACTAACACCTGGAATGAAGGGTTTTGAAGTGTCAGCTTGTGACACAATGGAAAAGGTGGAGATCTTGTCTATGTAACTAGTGGGTCTGTTCTGACAACAGGTGCATTATTTTGCTGGTTTCAATTTTCGTTTTTGTAAAATTTCTAAAACATTTTCTTTCAATACCTCCTGCCAATGCTCTCTCCTCCACACTGTGTAAATTCAGTGGTTAAAGTAGCACCCAGGGTGTAGAACAATAGATTCACAACTTCTTTGTCCCGCCTGGAGGACTGTTTTGATTTCTTATTTGTTAGGCAAGCATCCTAAATTTTAAGTGTGAAGTGGAAGGCCTACCTGAGTTTTCCACACTGAAAGGACAGCAAAATAATAGGCTAAAATAGCACAGATGAAATTCAGAAGGGGTCTGAGAAAACAAAATGGAAATACCAGCCTGAAAAACTCAAATTCTTCAATTCTGTAGAAGACTCAGCTGTCAGCTGTCAGCAGTGCAAGGTGACAACTGATACCACAGTGACATTGACACTCATGCCCTTAGACACACGACTGATGAGCTGACCCTCTGGGCATAGAGGAAAGGCATTAACATAGGGAAAGAATGGTGTATAGAAGATGGTCAGTGAAGACTACCTTCATTCCTTCTTTCCAGCATCTGGATCTGGTCTTTAAGCTCAGTGATACTTCCGTCTTTGCTTCTGATCTTTTGAGACTCAAATCACAACTGCTTAACAGCAGGAAAAAGAAAATCATTAAGAGAAAATATTTTTAACAGTGTTTTGAAGAACACAACACCACCAATGAGGAAGGACTTATCTAAAACTAAAATAATAAAACATCCTAGAATAACTTCCAGACTGTTCTATTTTATAAATGAGGACTACTGGTCTGTATCTCAAGGCATGCTGTTTACTAAACACAACTAAATAAACATCAATAAGCTCTAGCCTGACAGAATATGAATAGTAAAGCCTATGCTGGAACATTTATTTTAATATTGTTCTATTTTGTAATTTTTTTTCTGCAGGTCATATTGGCAGCTTTGCTTATTCTGAAAGGAAAATTTCCAAAAGTCACTCTTGCCCTGCCAGCACAATGTTTATATTCATGCTACAACTTGTTGGCATGTACTACTGAGTATTAGGAATGATTATGCTGTATTGCATTTTTTCTTAATGAATGGGGCACACTCACAGAGGATTAATACTAAGCTTTAATTCATGTCCCAAAGTTATTTTTAATTTTATTTGGGCAAAATATAGGAAATTTAGTTTTTACAGCAGGATTTTGCTTACCTAACAACTGCCATCTCAAATTAGAAATTTGGTATAAACCATTTATATCGTTTCCTTTTATAATCAGTGATCTATCCATCTAAAAATACATATGAGGTGAATTTTCTTCCAACAGGTTCCATGCATCTCCATTGTAGGTAGAGGAAGCAACTAGTTCTGAACCGCTAAAATTAGGTGCAAAACAATGGCTAGGTAATCTGTACCAAGAGAAGCTGCAACATACAAATTATATTCATTACCTCAGGACAAGATGACTGATTTTCTTTCTTGAGGTTCATCAGTCTTTGTTGAGCAGATTCCTACAGAGTGTTAGAATTTAAATGGGAAAAAATCTTTTTTGAGTTCATGGAGCAGATTCTCCCAAATTCAGCTACTTTTGCAGGAGACCAAAGAAGCAATGGACAGCAGAATCACTTTTCATGAAATGCAGCCAGTGAAGTATTACCATTATATAGAGTGAAATAGCCTGTGAGGTCTTTTTGGCTCTTCACAACAAAAATAGTTTCCACCATGGAGTTTACAGAATACCAATATATTGTCTTACAAAACACACTAGTCTGGATTCTTTAGCTCCATAAATTACATGAGAGCAATGGGCAATGCTGATTGTCTGAGACTTTTGTGGCAGTTCCCCAAAAGAAGTGATACTACAAGGGAAATTAGAATATTTGGGGAATAACTGATGTCTAGATGCACAGAAGCAAAGCAAGTAGCCAGTGGTGTCCACCCTGCACTCTCTTGACTTAGCTATCTGAGTGGAAATGGGCATTTGGGTATGAAAACAGAAATATGTAGAACCACTTTGCCCTTTTCATATTCACAGATAGTAGCACTAAGCCATCGTGTATTTTCCTGATAGCCAGAGCCCATTCCACTGTCATACACTGTTCTTTTACAACCCAGCAGAAGTTGATGACATAAACATATCCTTTTCCTAAACACTAGGGTTGTGTGTGATTTAACCTTTAACTCCCACTTGTTGTTATAGGTTAGATGTCAAATATTTCTTGCGAGCCTTTGGCAAGGGTTTGAATACGTTTTCGTCACTCTTCCCATAAGTAATATAGACTGCAGTTTCAGAAGCATCATAGGAAGGTTTCCCTTCCCCCTATCCCTCTGGCCACTTCCTCCTAGCTCAAACAGGAAAGCAGGGACAATGCAGAGGGACCAGCCATGGGCTCACTGTAAATCTGCAATTTCTTGAAATGTCACTTCCTGTTTTTGAAGCCTACAGAAGAATAAATACCCTTCTGGGCTGTGCTGTGAAGCCAAGGGCCCCTGGCGTGTGTGCTCCCGGCGCTGCTGTGACCTGGTGCTGCAGGAACACAGGGATGTGCCGCTCAGTGAAACACTCCGACACTTCCAGGGGTGACAATCAGTCTTCCTCTAGGGACTTATAAATGCTATTTGACCTGTGTAAATGGTATTTTTTTCGCACTAAGACTGCTACTTTAGCCTTAGAAAAGAGGGCTTTGATACAGGAGGAGTTTTATACATATTAAAGGCCAGTTTTCACTGACAGTCCTAGTGGAGTTTATTTTGTCAGAAGTCCCTGCCACTTTGTCCTTCAGAAACATCTGTATAAATGTTTTCAGCAAATCCTGTTGAAAAATAACCCACCAGACAGTTCTCCTCCTAATCTTTGGGGTGATTTTTTCCAGCTTTTATGCAGTCTTTGGTCAAGTTTGCCAAACTGACAGCCCAAAGTGGGCTTGAATGTAGGCTGCAGAAAGGGTAGGAATGGGTTAAGTCAACAGTAGCTTAAGAGAAAGCTACTTTTAGAACTGCAGTGTTAGTGTAAAGGATATTTCAACTCTGTAAGCAATATTCAAGCTGTTGAATAAGAATTTGCAGTAAGTTTTGGCATCACATGAATGCTTTCCCAACCCTATGTGTAGACCAACTTCTGTTCTTTGGAAAATGCAGAAGAAAGCTCTGTGAAATACCTCACTCCTCTCAGAAACATGGGAAGGTGCACTTCCATGTCTAGCTGATCATACTTTGCCAGACTGCATTACACTTAATTCACAAAGCATTACATTTGTATCTTTAATTGTACCTCATGACCTAAGAACACCAGATCAGGCATGAAAGGGAAGCCAGTGCTGCTGGTTTTGAAAGGCTGACGGTGGAAAACACATTGCCAGAGTGAGCAGATATTGCGTAAAGTCAGAAAATGTTCTGTGAAGTAAGTACTGCCTACACTGTTTTCAGACAAACACTACTTCAAGAAAATTGCATGAAGTTCTTCAGAAGTATTTAAAAGTGCTTTCTTTGTGTTGTTCCTGGAGAACCCTATTGAACTCAGAAATTCACCAGAGTTTGTAATTTCTTGCTTTTTTCTGCATTTGTATTTACATTTTATTGCTTCTTTTATCTAAATAGTCAATAAAGAAGGAAAACAAGCACAGGGATCATATGAAAAACCTCAATTATTTTGTTTTGCTTGGGTTTTTTTGTTGTTACAATGTGATTGTTTCTCTGTTATCAAAATTGTGCAGGGAAGAGGGGCTGGAAAGTTGTCAGATGGAAAAGGACTGTGAGAGACTGAAATGTTAATGGTTAATGACACAAAATACTTGCCTATTTGTGGAAGTGGCAGGGTGCTTTGCTGAGGCCAGGATTGCAGCCCCTGAGAAGGAGGAGGTGAGGTTTTGGGTGTGTAGTGGCAAGCTTCTGGTCCACCCAAGGGAGACAGGGTGAACACCCATCATGGGAGGCTACAAACCAGGTAAGATAAGGAGCAGACCCTGCAGAAAAGGGATGGTGCCTTTTATCATGCCAGCTGTCTTCCCTCACCCAAACTCCATCTCAGTTGTAAAATTCCCACTCTGGCTCCAGGGAAGGCCACATTCACAGGAGACTTTCACATTCACAGGCTGACCTGAGGGCATTCATCCTTCTGATGGGGCATAGTTGGCTTAACTACAGAGGCAGCTTGAGAGGCAGCTGTCATGTCCTAGAAGGAGTCATAAACCACTAAAGACCCCCAAAGTGCCCCCAGATTCATCCCTCAGGCCGTCTACCAGAGAACTAAAAGATCTTCCCACTAGGGTAGGTAGATGGGCATTCCCACCTGAACCTGAGTAACCCTTTGGACTTTGTGTTTCATGGGGTTCCCCCACCCCTGATGGATTAAGACAGTGATGGTCACTTCAACAAGAATGTGACCGTCACTTCGAACAGTGAAATTGCTGCTACTGGGTCTCCTCACTTAACCCATAGGTGGTGACTATATACCTTTCTACTCTTATCCTTTCTTTCTTTTCTTCAAAATATTTCCTTAAGTGTTATTTTTATGCTTTTATATTACTATATTACTATAGATAACAACCAAAAATGCTACATACCTGCTTTCCATTGCAACCAAATTGTTCTAAAATGAAGTCTACATATATATATATTTTTATAAACACCAATCATTCAGTGTTGTTTTACTCTAATGCACCCCAAGGGATTTATTAACAAGAACCTGGGTTACCTTTGCCTTCTGGGGCAGTTTGGGGGTGCTGATCAACAGTGGCTGAACATAAGCCAGGGTATGCCCAGGTGGCCAAGAAGGTCAATGGCATCCTGGCCTGGATCAGCAATGGTGTGGCCAGCAGGACCAGGGCAGGGATTGTCCCCCTGTACTGGGCACTGGTGAGGCTGCACCTTCGACACGGTGTTCAGTTCTGGGCCCCTCAATTCAAGAAAGGCATTGAGGTGCTGGAGCAAGTCCAGAGAGGGGCAACGGAGCTGGGGAAGGGTCTGCAGCACAGGTTTGATAAGGAGAAGCTGAGGGATCTGGGATGCTTAGCCTGGAGGAGAGAAGGCTCAGGAGAGGCCTCATTGCTCTCTACAACTACTGGATAGGAGGCTATACTGAGGAGGCAAACAGTGTCAAGTTGCTCGAAGGTGGGTTTACATTGGATATTACGAACAATTTCTTCATGGAAAGGTTTGTCAAGCATTGGAACAGGATAGCCAGGGAAGTGGTGGAGGCACTATCCCTGGAGATATTTACAAGATATGTAGATGTGGTGCTAATGGCTTAGGGGTGTTGGGTTAACAGATGGATTTGATGATTTTTCCCCATTTCCTAAATGATTTTATGATTCCATAAAGCTTGCTACAAACCCAGTTTAGTTCCTGTTCCAAGAGAACTCAAACAGGAACATAAGAGATTCATGCCCTTAGGGCAAGAAGTGGAGGAGTTGACCTAACTCCTTGCAGGTCACCTACCTGCTCCAGAAACACACAGCAAAGCACTTACCAGGGCCTCTGAGCTGCCAGATTTCAAAGAAACTTCCCTGACTCTCCAGGAGCAGCTTGGACAGGCTGGTGACCCGTTGCTGAGGGGTGAGTTGAGGGGATGGTGAGGCAGGCAGGACCATGGCCTTGCAAAAACAGTCCCTTCCCACAGCAAACAAACAAGACCAGTGGGAAGGGACCTGTGTATTTAGAAAACTGAAGCCCTCAAATGCAAACATGCTCCTGTAACACTGCTTTCTCTAGCTGGATGCTTTTGCAGATGACCAAGGTAAAAAAGTGAGACTTCCATGTCCTCACAACTGGATGAGTCAGGTAGGACTGGCACTAGCACTAGAAGTTCAGGGCGCTTTCTCCTTCACTGGCAGTTTTTGCATTTGGCGTTTCATCCCATGCTTAAAACAAAGCATGGGATGTAAAAGTATTTCAAAATACTAAATACTCCACATTACAAATATCCTTTCAGAAAACTTTAAATTATATAACACTGTAGAAATGCAGTTGACACTTCTTGGAAATGGGGCCTCACACCATGTTAGGCATTCATATTTTCATTTCATATTTTCTACCCTACAATCATATTTTATTCCCCATTTTTAGATATCCCATTATTTCATTCTACCAGTACTCCTCTGATACTGTTAAGATTAAGACTTTTTCCTGTAGGATAGATTTTCATGTCTTGAACATATCCATGCTGAGAATTTCAGTGTGAATAAAACCTTACTTAAATACCTATTTAGCTTGTGACCACAACCATAATAATGGGAGCAGAGGTGACTATCACAAAATCCTCAATATTGTGTGCTTTTGCAATTAAAACCAGTCATTCAGAAACACAAATGGAAGTCTTGAAGATATACTAATGGTGCACTTCTTTTTACTTTTTTTTTAATGGCATAATATTAATGAACGATTATTGCTGTCAAAAATACTGGAAAGGCTTTTTTTGAAGCCTGCATTGTTTCCTGCCAGCTCATCTTCCAGCTCTGGAGGCTCTGTGTTCTTAGAGAAACTTGTAACCAAGATCACATCAATGTTACGGATGCCAAGATTTTGATATTATTAGGGAGTTAGAGCCGCAGTGCTACTGAGGGCTCTCAGGGTCCACGCTGAGCTGCAGAATGGCTGTGGCAGAGTTAAACTAGGTATCTTAGGATTTGGACACTTTCCACACCTTAGCTGGCAATCTAAGAAACCAGAAGATTCATAAATTAAATGTGGACACTCACAATGTTAGAAACTTCTGTTCCGATTGCAATATCCGTCATCTCTGGCTTTTAAGGTCACTTATTTAGCCAGGACTCCAAAGCAGTGGGAGATCTGAGGGACACCAATTGTTCCTGGTTTCTTTTGAGAAAAAGATTTAAAAAAACAAAAATATTTCACATTTTTCTGTAAAACTCAGACATTCCCTTTCTGAAAAAAACTATGACAATTTCAAGAAAATTATATGCATATATTTCTAATTAAAATAATTTCCTAAGGTCAAGAAATGCTAATTGACTTCTTCATGGCTTATATGTTTTAGATCTCAGGGAAGTCTTCAGATTTTTGGGGTTTTGTTTGCTTGGTTTGTTGTGGTTTTGTTTCTGGTTTTTTGGAGGGTTTCTTTGTTTTGGTTTAATTTTTTGTGTGTGTTTTTTTGTTTGGTTTCTGTTTCATTTTGATTTTTTTTAATCTTATTTTGTTTCTGTTATTGAGTAAAAATATAAAATTAGCCAAGCCTACAAAAGCAGATGCATTGATACCCTTAGGTACCCAATATAGATGTGCTGAGTCCCAGTGGGTTACATAATTTTAGGCTGGAATCACTCATGTGGTTCCACAACAAAAACAGGTACTTAGAGTAGTTAAAAATCAGATACACAACTAAAACTAATGACTGGAAAACTCACAGGAGATATCTTTTGACTAAGCACAAATTATTTCCACTCGAAAAAGACATGGATTTTTAAGACATGATGATTAGCTAAAAACGTGTAAATATTAGGTAGAAGAGAAAGGTAGTATATTTTCACTCTAATTCTTACAACTTTTAACACATTAAAGGCTACCTGTCTATAGATTATACTCATTTGCATAAGGGTGTTTGAAGGACTTTTTCGATCTTATTTCATTGATCATATTTGGCTTTTTCAGACTCAATAGGCTAACCTACACATATTTATAACTGGGAGTAAATGCAGAGATTTATATTTAGCCAGCCATTAATTTCTGGGGATTTGGTAGAACCAGAGTTCATATTTTCAAACAAGAAGAATATAATATGATCACCCCTCAAAACCAGAGGATTTAGGAGACTTGGTGATTTAAGAGACTTACTGCTAGTTTATAGGAATACAATTAGCATCTGCAAGGAATACTGATTTTTCTTAGTACTTCCATGCTAGGAATCTGTAAGACCAAATTCACTGTAATCTTCACTATATTTTTACATTGGTTCTAACTAATGGATTTAAAACTGTTCTTTTTTAGTACACTGCCTTAAGTGCTCTCTAAATTCAGCAGCAAGTTTCAGTCTAATATCACAGTAATGTTCAGTTATCCTTTGATTTAGGCAAATATCTCCATTCAAGAAGACATTGACATAATAATTTGTGAGTACTCACCAAGACAGAGGTCTCAGCTCCTGCTTTGAGCTGCTCTATTAAAAAAAAATTAAATCATTATAGTCAGCATTTAATCTCAGATTTTATTGACTCAGCCTGGAAAATCTGTACAAATAATCAGGTGGAAATAAATTCCTTAGTTCCTCACATCTCTAACTACCTTAGACTTTCCTATTATTATTGTTATTATAATACCATGCCATAGTTTATTAGCCAATATCCCCAGTTAAAATGTATCCCTATCTTGATATTAAGTAGATTTAATTTCTTTGTGGAGGCACAAAGATTAGTAATATTTTTGTACTGTTTTGTGTTGTTTTCAAGTGGATAGGGGTAGCTTCTCAGATTTCAACATATTCTGGAGAATATCCAAGTCCAGTCATAAACTAGAAGATTGTATGA